>VWPU01014575.1:0-18201 GCA_013398955.1 Callaeas wilsoni | reverse complement strand
AAAAAAAAAAAAAAAAAAAGAAAAAGAAAAAGAAAAAGAAAAAGAAAAAGAAAAAGAAAAAGAAAAAGAAAAAGAAAAAGAAAAAGAAAAAAGGGAGGGGAGGGGACTCCCCAAACCCCAAATGGAAATGCCTGAGTCTTCTGCTGCCTTCCTTCCTCAGAGGTGCTGTCACTACCATGGTGCCTGAGATGGCCTTCTCCCCAGTCCATGGCCTCCTGCTCCCAGGATGGGCCCCTCTGCAAGGCACTCCATGGTGCTGCTGCTGACCCTGCCATGGGAAGGGAAGGGGTAGGACTCAGCACTCACATCTCCACAGGGATCTGAGATTTGCTGTGATGGGATGTCCCTCTCAGAGAAGGGAGATCAGGTACAAGGTCTCACTGGCAATGGCCCTGATGCCACCCCACTGTGTGATACGTGTTTGTGTTGTGGAGCAGCAGAGAGGAGTGATGTCACGTCTGGTGCCAGAGTGAGCCAGGGAGGGGGATACTACGGTGGTTTCCCCCTAGGAACTGCAGGTCCCACTGCCAACAGCTTGGGCAGTGCCAGTGCTGTGGCTGCTGCTTAGCAGTGTACAGGAGCAAAGATTCTCTATGCTCTCCCCACAGAAAGCTGCCATTGGGCAAAAACGCTTCATAATGAGGAATTCCAAAGGACCTGATGGCTCAGGGGAGGCAGATAGAAGGGGAAAGCTCTTCCCCAGGTCATGGAATTTTTTGGGTGGTCTGTGTGGATTGTGGGAGAGGAGCCCTAGGGCTTCTTCCTTTCCCAGTTCTGTGGAGAAACAACTCCCAGAAAGATCTCTTTAGCTTCCAGACTTGCTTCTTTTCAACTCAGAAGTGAAAATCCTCATGTGTAGGAGCTTTGTAGCATGCTTTTGATGGCCCAGGTCACTTGTGATTACCATTGGTGAGCATACACTTGCCAGCTCTAGCACAGATTCAGTTGGTTTGTATGGAATACCTCTCAGGTGGTATCAGCAGAATGATATCACAGATCCAAGTCTGTACTGCTAGGAGTCTTTGAAAACCGCAGGCTTCCTTTTGTTGACACTTTGGGATGGCTCCTGCCTTCAGGTCTACTTGTGTGCCTAGTAAATGACTGCAATAAACCAAAGATTTTCTTCCAGCACTGATGCCTACTTGTGAGAGCACATACACCCATGAGCAACTGGAGGTAAAGAGGTCTTTGCACAGTGGTCCCACCACTGTAACACAACCAAGGATTCTGAGGAGGTCTGGCCCATGGAGTTCTCATGAAGAACAGGCCAGTTTGCTCCTCCCTCTTCTGAAGGCACTGGTTGTACATGAGTTCCCTCCTGGCTCACACTCGAGTATCCGTGCTCTCAACCTGAACCACAAAAACATGGATATGGGGTGTGATTCCTAAGTCATGAAAGCTCTAGTGTATGAAAACAAACAGCAAATTAACATGAAAACACATCCCTAAGTAAACCAGAGGGAATTGAGGCCGGGGGCCACATATGTGCAGCTGAAAGCAGGTGCAAGGAGAGGCAAGGCTACACCTTCCTATGTATCTCAGAGAATCACAGAATGGGTCAGGTTGGAAGAGACTACAGTGGGTTACCTGGTCCAACCTCCCTGCTCAAGCAGGGTCATCCTTGAGCACACTGTAAAGGATTAAGTCCAGATGGATCTTGATTCTGTCTTGGGGGAAGAGTCAGTTTTGGCTTCCTAAGCAATATTATACAAGCTGAAAAAAGAAGAAATACATCCTTCAAATATAGAAAATTAGAAATTTCCTTGGGTTTTATTCTTATTTTTATCTTAAACACAGCTTTGAAATATTCTATGGATATATTTCTCATACTATAAGACTACCAGATGGTTTTCATAATGGGAATTTACAAACATCCTTCTGAGAAACCTTAAAAATTATGTACCATTAATCCTCCATCTTCTTCATTTTTCAGAAGTGTTCAGTGTAAAATATGATACAAATTCTTTTCCTGGGGAATCAGACTAACAGGATCTTTTGGCAAGCCTCTTTGGCAGTGTTATTTCAAATGGATCTCTCTGGATGTTCAAGGAAGGATGACCTGGAGGAAGGCAGCTGACTGCAGGATGCTGGTTATGCTCCTTAGTCAAGGATTTGGGTCAACATGCTCTTGTTGGCAGAAAGATGTTCTTAAGGTTGAAACCACGACTATCCAGCTAGAATATGAGGAATGTTTCCTCCATGGGAGAACCTTCATTACCTGAAAAGGCAGTATGTGTTTTCTTATGCATAGGTGAGATATTGAACATGACAGACACAGAAGATTTGCATGTAGAAAAGTATTCCTCACTGGGTAGTAAGATAGCTGCTTGTTTACAGCCTTCTAGAGTATGAATAACCTGCTTGCATGGTCTGTGAACACATTGGGTCATAGCCGGACACGTGAGCATACAGAAAGTTGATAATCAGCTGTTGTGTGTCTTGCATTTCTTTATCTGCAAAGAGGATCCTGAATGACATGGATTCCTCTTCTTGAAACTAGAGCTGGAAGAAGACTTGTCATGAAAAGCAGATTTCATATTTGCCATAAAGAATTACTGCTATTCACAGGATCCAGTTTCTTTTAGCCTTTCTGACACTAATAACAAAATATACACATATGTGTACTGCAGATGGAAATCTTTATAGAAGGCAATTGGAGCCTTGGAAGTCTGCACAAGTATTGTGCTAGGGACTGAAAAGGAAAAACCACTCTCCTTTAGAAACTTGCTTTTGTGGAGGAAGAAGGGAAAGCTAGCTGGTAAATGCTCACAATAATGTATAGGAAAGGATGATGTTCCTTGGTAACAGGCTCATCATGCAAATCAGTTGTTCTCCCCACACTGAGTCAATGAACCTTAGAGAAGAGAGGAAATCTGACTTCTTAGATGCAATTAACTCTTTCTCCAATGTGTAAAAAGATGCAAATGTTTTATTTTTCTTTGGTACAAGACTCTTTCATTTCTCTAAATGAGTTTGCTTTGATACTTTGCTCTTCTTGACAGAAGCTTCAGTTTTCTCTCCCGGAGGCTGGTTATGTTGCCAAGAGAGGGCAGCAAACAAACATAGAAACTGCACGCCTGGCCCTATATTAGGTCACATGGGAATCTAATTTAAGGAATCATTGGGACAGGAGATCTGTGCCTTACTATAATTACTGCCCACTGCACTTAACCTGCTGTTAGTTTGTTCTTACTGCAAAAGCAAACCTCCGAATTGCACTCCTTTCTGTTTTCTTTCAAATAAAAGAAATTATCCCAAACTTTAGTGAAACATTTGAAAATAAATCCTGTGCTGTGGGCAGCATGGCTGGACAAGCAGCACTCACTGCTCTGGGGATGCTGTGTAGAAGGCATGAATCCCACACGTGCCTTTCCATGGTTTTGCAGTGGACTAAATGTATGTAACAAAGTGTACAGCTACGCTATATCTTTGTTTCCATGTGTAATACATATCATTGTTCATGCTGTCAGCTTCCTACTGCGGGCCTCATTACACATAACACAATGGGCAGCATTTTCTTTCAAATCCATCATTCTTTTAATATCCAGAGCCAACTCCTTCATGTGTACTGCTACACAACCAGATCACTACATAGCCTTAAAGACATCCTGATTACAATATTTATTGAATTGATCTGGGCTGCTGAACTTGCTTTATTAAAAAACAAAGTAACCTGATTGGTTTCAATACAAGTAATTATTTTCACCCCAAAAGGGCCTGCAGTGTTTTGACCCCTGCCTCTGGAGGCAGTTAGTTCTACTGCCCATATTTTTGAGATTACATTAAAACACAACTTTCACAGCAGATTTTCTCTTAATGAGAAAAATGTCATGGCCTAACATGTAAAACTGAGGTAGAGATGGAAGGTCCATGTGGGCTTTTTGTTACTGCAAGACAAGCTGCTGTTGTTCTCTGAGGTTCTGCTCTTCTAAGGTCAAACATGGATGCTGGCTTTTTACCCATTAATTGGAAAACACCTGAAGCTCTACTGAAAAAATGAAACGAATATTGAAGGACTGGAGCACGCTGTTCTAGCACAAGGCTAGAATTGTGGGAAAACTCAAAGCAGGGATGAATCCTGCCGCCTGTTCTATACTTAGATTTGAACACATTAATGCTAGCTTAACCTTGTGTACAAAAAAAGAAAAGCCTTGGGTCAGACCAAGACCTAGTTGTGGAAGGCCTTGGCAGGCTTCTCAGAGCAGGAGGTGCTGAGAGAGCATCGAGCCCACAGGGAAGGTATTCAGACAGTTCTGGACACAGAAGGCCTCCTGTCAGAAACTTCTCTGGCTGGTGAAGGGGAAAAACAATGATCCCACCAGTGACCCTGCTGATTTCTCCTCAGCCTGGATATTGTGCACCAGCCTGCATTTTAAGAGGAAAGAGATTAAAAGAGAGGAGGGGAAGGACAGGGAATGAGAGTGGTGGGATTATGGCAGGCAAACGCTCTTCTCTTGGTAGGTACCACCACTCATACATACAAGACCTGGTTCTGCCTCACTTGTCCTCTGTAACCTGTGCAAGAGCACTGGAGCCCAGATTAATTTAAAGGCCAATTCAGTTGTGAATTCCCTGGAGGCTGTGAGCCTTGGCTGCACTTTCACGCTACAGCTCCATTGGTTTGGCAACTGCTGAAAGTGGCAGGACCCATTCTGCTCCACTCTCCCCTGTGGGGTTTGCTCAGGTCTGTGAGCAGCCTTAGCAGAATTAAAAACCCCAGCTCCTCCAACATCTTTTCAGAAAGGGAGGGGACTCCTGTAAGTTCAGCTTGAGCTGTGCAAACAATGATTAAATAAATAAACAGGAATGAGATAGCAAAAGGCTGACCATTCGATTTCTGCAGGTGGTGCACCTTGTATCAACTCCCGCTGAGCTGAGCATTGGCTTCATAGTGTTTTCAGCAGTTGAAGTGACACTCTGAGCATCACTGATTTCATTTGAGTGAGAGCACAGATCACACAGGGGATGGATAAGCTGCCATCTCTATGCCAATATCTTCAGCACAATACCTCCCTTTGCATCATACAAACTACAAGAAGAGCTCTGCTCCCCTGGATGGACTTTCCTATTGGTGGTGGCTGATGGGTCTTCATGGTAAGTGCTTGTCCCTGTTGCAGGCTGGAGAGTGCTCAGCATTGAGTTCACTAGTGAAACAGTCTGGGAAATATAAATATCAGTTTTTCTTTCATCATTTCTGCTTTCTTTCACTGGCACAAGTAATAGCTTCAGCCAGTCAAACAAGTTTGTTGTTTAAAGAAAAGCAAAGAATTCTTGTTTCCACATTGTCCCAGTAGTAGTAGTTCTGGTTTTTTCTTCCTCTGACTTCTTTTTTTTCTTTGTCTATTCGTACTTTTTTTTTCTTTTTTTCTTTTTCCTTTTTTTTTTTAATGAATGGAGAAAGCAGACATTAGTCACCATGAAAATGTTTTTATCACAGAATCACAAGCTGAGTTGGAAGGGACCCATAAGGATCATCAAATCCAACTCCTGGCCCTGCACAGCACCATCCCCAAGAATTACACCATGTGCCTGAGAGTGTTGTCCAACACCTCTTGAGGTCTGTCAGGCTGGTGCTGGGACCACTTCCCTGGGGAGCCTGCTCCAGTGCCCAACCATCCTCTCTGTGAGGAACCTTTTTCTGATATCCAACCTAAACCTCCCCTCATACAAATTCAGGTGATTCCACCAGGTTCTGTCACTGGTCACCAGAGAGAAGAGATCAGTGTCTGCCCCTCCTCTTCCCCTCACAAGGAAGTTGTAACTGCAGTGAGCTCTCCCCTCAGTCTCCTCTTCTCCACGCTGAACTGACCAAGTGACCTCAGCTGCTCCTTGTACAGCTCCCCCATCAAGGCCCTTCAGCTTCCTCGTGGCCCTCCTTCGGACACTCTCTAATAGCTTGATGTCTTACATTGCGGTGACCAGAACCGCACACAGTATGCAGGTGAGGCCGTCCCAGTGCAGAGCGGAATGGGATTATGCGTGTGTTCTTTTTGTAATGGGCAGTCCTAACTCCAGACATGCCACTCTCAGCAGGGAGCAACAGAAGGCTAATGACTTGAGTACAGGTCTGGGAGACTCCAAGCCAATTAACAAACTATGGGGCTTCTCTGCTGAAATTACAGAGCCTATAAGCAGCATTTCAGAAGTTTGCAGCAGTAATGAGGCTACAGCTGTTTGCTCTAAGTTTGTGATTCTGCATGCTGACAATGATGCAGATGGAGCCACCAACATTCAGAAGCTGCTGCAGAATAAATTTTGTGCTAAATCTGGAATAATCTTTGCAGTGACACCTTGTAGTGAACCTGTCTTGGAAAATTTAAGTAATAATGTGAATGGCTCAGCATGGACTATTATGCTACAGACAAAATTTTCTGAATTAATCCTGTTATGTGTTTCAGTCCTTCACCTCCCTTGTCAATGCTTTTAACTGTATAGATTAGAACTCTTCTGAAGCCATTAAGCAACCTGCTTACCCAGAAACGTTTTTGTTTTGCAGGCTGTTAATGCACTGTAAGAGGATAGCCCTGACCTTGCAAAACAAGGGGAGAAAATTTTCCATGACTCTACATACAGGCAACAGTGAGAGATACAGAGGGAGGAAAGGATGAAACAGAAACTATGGCACTAGTCATGGTGGAAAACTGTTAAAGCAGACCATGTTTAGAATAAAGCAGAAGTGATATTCCTTGCTATTCTTTTATGAAGGAAGGGAAACTCTTCACTTGACAAAACTAAAGGTAAAGTTCTCTGTTAAGACATGTTAATTAAGTACTGCTGAGAGTCCTTGCCATATACGAAGGCATGCCGGTCACTGTGTCTAGAGGCACAAGTTGCTGCCAAACTGAAACCTTAGCGATGTTTGGCTTTATCTTGCGAGCTCTGGCAGACATGTATTGTTTTCATTAACAATATACAGCTTTTCACATCTCGTAGCTGATGCTGAAAAGTATGAATAAAAGAGGATCTGTTGCCATCAAAATGAAATCAATGCATTATAAAAGATATTCTATGAAATACCGTCTGCTTTGAGAAACAGGCATTTCAAGGCTATTTTGATTTTGTTACATTTGAAGGCTTTTTCTGTAAAGAAAACATTTGTTGATGTGTTTTGTTATATCAAGAAACATTTTCTGAGATCATTCTGACTAAACTTTGTTTGGCACATTCTTTACAGGAAAATATTAGACAATTATGTTGTAGAGAATAGTGAGAGAGACTGTGTTTGTCTGCAATGCAAGTGTTTTGATCTGAGGCTGGAAAAGGAGAGCACTAGAAAGAATATCCATTTTCAATACTTTTTTTTTGCATTTATGTATTCAAGTCTCAAGCATATTTGAACAGGTTTTTAAGTTCTTCAGTTTTCTTTTCTCCTCCTGTACTTGATAGGGCTGATAGCAGTGAGTCAGAAAGCCAGCTTGCATTAGGTATCACTATAGTTTTGTATTGGTGATATGAAACGTAATTACTAAAATAGCTCTGAAAACCTTTGCTTTTTCTGGTAGAAATTAAATTAAACATGATTTTTTTCCTGAATATTGAAAATGGACTGTTCCAAATTTAAGGATAGTTAGCTCTGAGCAACAATTATGTCCTTGCTGAAAAGTCAGTAAAAGGGGCTTTAGCGCCTCTATCAGCATCTATATTGTTGCTCATGTTGTTCAGCACCATGCTTGTAGGAAGTAGTTGGTGTGCTAGCTGTGACAGTGCTTGCTTGTGTGATTTTCGATACAATGTTTTGTGCTCTGACTGTTCCTTTTTTTGCAAATTATGGGAATGACAGCTGTGTATCTCTGTCTCAAAAATTCAGCCAAGAATCATTTATGGACACACCATGTGCTTCACCCACATGCAAGCTTTGCCCTTGTGCAGCAGGAAAGTAAGTTTGTGGAGTCAAGGGGCTGCTGGGTGTCCACAGCCCTTGCAAAGCGCCTTCAGTGCAGCCAGTCTTGGTGCCTGGGATGGCAGAAAGAACTGAGCAGAGTAAGAGGGTTTCTCAGTCACCCCCAGTCTGCCCAGTGCTGTGAATGGTATCTATCAACAACAGGCAGCTGCCTGCAGCAGTGCAGGGTCACTGTAAGCACTGTAAGGGTGGGGCTGGGCTTCTGCCCTTCTCTGCTCTTCTCTGCTCCCTTTGCCACAGTGTCGTGGCCAGAGCCACTCAAGCTCCTTGAGGAGAGCCACAAGCACTGTGAGCAAGGGTGGAGAGTTTCAGCTGTGGGAGGCTTTTGACGTTCCTCTGCGAGTGCTGATTCATTGAAGTGCTGTCTACAGTATTTATAACCTTTTTTATTTTTCTCCACAGTGTAAACGTACTTTTTCCTGTGATATTTAAAATGGTAAATGTAAGACAACATGTCTGTAGCATACAGTCTATAAATTACACCAATAGGGGGATTATGAAAAGAAAACAGAAAGAAAAGAAAATGGGAAGATATCTAAGAGAAATAGGGGTAGATGTGGCCTGTCCTGCAATCTTATGCAGATGAATCTTTATGAAAGGAAAAACAGGCTTGGACCAAACCTCAGCAACCCAGAGACTCCTGTTCTTGGGCTCCTGAGCTGTTGCATTGTTGTTGCTAGTTATTTCTTCCGCCTCTATAAAATCATTCCTTCAGTGTGATCCCAGAAGGTACCAGTTGCTTTGCTGGTGAGAAGCTCATACTTGCAGGTAGTATCCTACTGTGTAGGATGTATCCTCCTGATGTATCCTCAGCCAATGTTTGGCAGTTAAAGTCCTCAGGTCATTTACACTTTAATGTTATTCTTTTTCAATAGCTAGTTCAGAAAAAAGTGTTCCCACAAGTGTTACTGTCTGCTCCTATTGCTGCATAGTGCCTTCAAGAACCACACAGACAGCTATCATGAGCACTAAGAGCCTGCAAATAAAAATTACCATCTCATTTCAATACTGAGATGTGCTCCTTGTCACTACTGACCACTGCCCATCTTCCTGCCACACTTACCAGGATGCTTAGTGTGCTGACCAGCTGGCTGACTACTGCTGCAACTCCAGCCAAATGAAGCTCCTGTTACTTGCCTGAGGCTGCTCTCACTGCTGACTGCAGCTGTGCTGTACCTCTCCCAGGCAGCTGCCCTCATGCTATGTGCAGAATTTCCTGAGCACCGCAGCAGAATGCAGCACTCAAAAGGATATGCAGGGATATTCTGGCAAACGGTGGAAATTTGTATCCTTCTATGAGAAAAGTTGAGAAATGAGCATTTCATCCAGCTGTGACCTGATCCTGCTCTTGCAGTCATTGATGCTAGTGCTGGAAAAGCAAGCTGAGCAACCCTCCCCTGCATTTGGAATGGTAAAAGAAAAAGAGTTCCAGAGTTTTGACTACAAACCAAATATATGGCATTACGTCTAAAGCTGAATTACTGCTCTGCAGGAAAAGCTGAAGAAAACCGTTGCCATGACTATTGCATTTGCAAAGGAGACTCTCTTCTGCATCTCAGAGCACTCTGCAACCAGCAGCCTCCGCATTGTCTCCTCTCTCTGGAGGTTCCAAATGTTACCTTGATAACACCTGTCCCCTTTGTATACTTTATCCTGGCAGGAGTGAACAAAGGGTCAGAGATGGGGAGAGACTTTGGGGATGCTGAGCATCATGTGGACTTAAGTGAAAGAAGGCCTGGCCTGGCCCGGCCTGGCCTGGGTGGCACAGGCAAGGAATGGTGGTCACCTGGTTCAACAGCAGTGTTTGATGCATGTGCTTTATTAATGGTTGGAAATCTGAAGTGCCCAAACAGATGAGGAGAGGTAGTGGTGGGGCCAAAAGGACTGGGACAGCAACACAACACACTGGAAAAATGCTCTCTGGCATCGGTCTCAGCCCCCTCTCCCCAAAGCAGGTTAGGTGTTCAGAGATGTCCCCATGCTTTGCTATGCTCAGCTTTTAAATGAAGACATGATCTTTATGTCACAGAAGGCTACACATATTTTATTTACAAAGTCTTGCAGGCATTGTATAATGGAAAGCAGAGCTAACACACTCCATATGCCTAATGGTTTATTTGGCTTTCTCTGCAGCTGAATATTTGTGATTTTAAATTTTCCGTTGATCTGCCTGAAGGCCTATAAGGATTTCTGCAAATGTGCTGAGACATAGTAACTGGAATAAGCCATTTTCTTGGATTTTTTTTTTCTCTCTTAAAAGTATAATCCTATTGCAAAATTTCTGGTGTTAATTTTACATATTTCTCAATTGACCTGTGGAAAATGTGAAGTCTTGCGGCTGCCACCTCGTCCCGCGCTGTATTTATCCCTTAGAGAAAGGGCAAGGTAAAAGCAGCACTTCTTCCATCTCAGAAAACCATCAATCTCATTTGGTGTAACCACTAAATGGGAGGAAAAAAAGCCAAACCCAAACAAGAGATAAGGCAGCTTCTCCTCAGATTTCACTTCTGGGGATGGTTTGCCTGCACTCCCTGGCTGATAGCCACAGTTCAGGGGTACCCAAGGTACCAAGGACAGTACCTGGGTACCCAAGGTACTAGTGGCATATATCCCAGGGATTTATAGTTCTTAAGTAAGCTAATGCAATCTGTGAAGAAAAGCTTTAATGAGGTCAGCACAGTTAGCATTAAAAGCCAAGCAAACATCTCCGCTCTGCTCTAACTGAATTTTCTGAGGCATGCTTGCAAGAAGCCCCAGTAAAACGCATCCCGCTTGCAGAAGAGAACGGAGCAGATGCCTATACACTGCAGTAGTGCAACAGGCAGCCTAGATAAGGAAGGAATTGGTTACATGAGTGTCTGTTGTAGACTAACGCAGAAATGTGAAACCCATTGTCAAAGGCAAGTGCTAAGAGCTTGTGGACTTTCCTCAAGCAGGCTTGCTGTCTGGACAGGAGGATGTGGGACAATGCCAAGGGGATGGCTGGGATCAACAGCAGCTCCACAAAGAGAAGAAATGAGACCAGTTGTTCTTATCAGAAAATCACCAGACAGGCAGAGACACCTCTGCACAAGGGAACTGAGAAACTCGGTAGCTGAGCCTTATGTCATTTAAAAAACCCCACCAACCCTCTGCCTCCTAACGTAGACTTAAGCCAGGTTTGGGAATAGTTTTCCTGTTAGTCCATGCCCTGTCTTTCTTCAGGGTCAAGCCAGAGTCAGCAGAAATAGACTAATGAAAGAGTCCCTTGTCATGATCTAGTAGGAAACTACCTCCAGAGAACTCTTCACTAAAAGGCCACACACTTGACTCTGACCAGCTGCTTATGGAAAGGGTTAGAAGGCAGAAAATGAGAGCAGAACTTTCCGAAGAATGTAAGCATGTGACACTGTGCATGCATGCTCACACACACACCCACGTGGCCAGAAACCACTGGGAACTAGGATTCTTTCTGACAGACAGAATGGTTTCAGGATATATGTGGCAGTGTAAAAGGTCATGACTAGTCTGAATAGCTCGATGCCTCTGCAGACTTCCAGTGACAGTTACAGCTGCAGATGACTAAAATGTAGGGATGCTTACAGCACTCGCATCTGAAACCAAGGACTGAAATACTACCCGTGTGCTCCCAGCCACTCAGCAGCTTCTGTGAGTACTGCAGTGCGTGGTGTGCCGCAATCCAGACCATTGCCTAGCACTCACACTCTGTTTTGTTTGCTTTCTCTGATTGTGCTGGCTGGGGCTTAGGATAAATGGAGTATTCATCCAATTACTCCTGGGCACCCCTTTCTACTGCCATCTATTTGAGGAAAAGTAGCTTTACCACATGGATGTTTGCTTCCAACTATTTTGAACTCCATGCAACCTTTAGAATGTTTGGTTAACCCAGAGTGCTCACTGGCTGATCATCTCTGTAGTTTTTCTCCACAACGAATTAACAGAGAGGTCTGTGCAAATGCCTGGGAGTTAAGTATATGGAATATGCATATTTCCAAGTATCATGACTAGCCTAGTAGGTTTCATTGTAGGTGAAATATCTGTTCTATACTTGGAAAGCAGAGGATGTAATGTATTTTTATTCCACCCACTGTGAAAATCTTACGAATTCAATAGCTAAAATTCTGTTTATCAACACTGTTGGGCCCATCTTTTCCTTGGCCTGGGAGCTAAGAAAGGAAAATAACAGGGAATAATTTGTGTAGTTTCAAAAAAGGGCAGGAAGGAGACTGTGAGCAGTCTGTTCTGAAAGTTTCACATCTAAAATATACCAGAATGAGTACAGACTGAGGGATACCAGAGGCTTCTGGTGTCAGAAGGCACAACCTGAGGTTTAACAGAGTTTAAGTATTAGTCAAACGAATCAATTGTAAACAAAATCACAGTGCATTCCCAATGTTTCTCTGGTAGAAGACCACACCATGGCACAGCACTGTTCAATCTCAGCACGAGTAGCAAAATGAACATGCTTGGCTTTACCTAATAATGGCACAGATAAACTACCACGAGCAAAGCCAGCTAATTTGTAGGGCTAAGCTATTTTTTTATGCTTTTAAAAAATTGTTTAAATCTGTTTCTTAGACACTGTCAGCTTTAAACCACTGTTCTGGTGAATCTGAGACTATCTCGTATTTTGCAAATGTTGCTTTGGTAGTGAATTTTACTCCGGCAGTTGATTTTGTTACATTTAAATCCTGCCCTGTAAATTTACAAGTCTTACTGCTCAAGATCTGCTATGGAGCGTAGGGCAGTTTCTACCAGAATGCTGTACTGAAGAGGCAATGTATGGTCATGCACTGGCTAGCAGGAATGTCTTTGGGCACATGAATTCAGACACGCAGGTCTTTTATAATGCATGCTAGGGATTGCCAGGAGAGGGAGAAAATTTTGTCTTCTGAGAGAGAAATTCAGCTTTCACAAGTTTGGCAAATACTGCCTTAAAAACTAGGTACACCGCTGCCACTGATTTTAAAGATTTAAATGTTTGAATGTCTGAAAATTGCAACATACTTTCAACCTCCTGAAATAACATCAAGGCAATTGAGAAAGGAAAGGAAATTTTGCAGCTTGCATATCAAATACCAAAATAATGTGGAAAGATGTAGGTTAATTAGAATGTATAAAACCTCTGAATTCCTTTTATGAAAATAGTTGTAAAATTGCCTTATTTATGCCTGTTAGAAATCTTTGCATCATGTGGAATAGCACCTGTGTCCTGTAGCATATTTCCATTACTAAACTACTGTGTGTATTTGAAGGAAGTTAATCTATAAATTATTTCTGTTATATGAAAGTATATATGTACAGGCATATAGCTACACAAATATATAATATAATAGCTATAAAAATAGTATTATTTGTAAAACTTTTTACATGTTGTAAACAAACTTAGATCATTATCTTCTTATTTCCCTGTTTTCATAGTACAGAAAAAATTAGTGAGCCAAATACTATTATGGATAGTTGGGACAAAACTCTGACTCCCCTGGAAACAAAATGTCATCCTTGCACCCCAGGGTGAATAGGCAGAGACACTTATTTCCTCATAATAAATGAGGCACCTCCCGAAACCTTCTCTGTCTCCGCCTGTGTCCACAGGCAGACTGCAATCAGTTTCTGCTGTCAGCTATGAGTTAAATGCCAAGGGACACAGAAAGCTCACAGCTTGCAGGGGTTCAGCAAACAAGCCAAAACTTTTCAGATCCTCCTGACTCACATCTCCAGCCGTCTCATAATTTCTCACAGTTTTAACACAAATCTGCGTAAGTCTGTTTGCATATATAACGACTTATGATTCAGCTCCCAGAATTTTATTGACAGGATGATAGAAAGAAGAGTTTCCAGTTAAAGGAAGCAACTTTGTAATCTGGCTTGCCCAGAGTGCACTCCCATATGAAGGGCTGAGTTTTTAGAACAGAAGCTGAACATCTAGATCATTGACGTCACCTAATGTGAGCAAACACAGTTTAGGAGACTAAGCTTACATAGGCAACTACCTCATGTGTACACTCTCCCCAACCTGAGGGTGTGTCTAAGGCACATGGTGCTTGCTGTCCTGAGGGAGAGAGGGGTATTTTGTGATGCAGCACACATAGACATTGCTCAGGCTTAGGCAAGGTGAGCAGATTCCTTGAGCCCTCATCCTGGCCCAGGGATGCAGGTTTGAATCCCGGGCCAGCCGATGGAGGGGTCTCCCCCACTGTGTCTCAGCCGCTGGCAACAGACATTTCCAGCACAGGTGTCTCTGCCCTCACAAAGCTCTTCTGCTTTGTGTGAAAATACATAAATATTCATGGTTAAGAGCAAGATTCAGTAATTGCATGTAGCATCAGTGGTGATATCTGTGATACCACTGGGGCTGCCAGACATGTGGATAAGTACTGGCAACGAGGAAGGGGCTTTACTAAGGTAAGTTTGGCAGCAGTCGACAGAAGTTTGCATCCCCACCTTGTTGCCCAGTAGTGAGGGTACCTCAGGGACGACCTAGGATTCAGGCTATGCTTGAACAGGTGTTTCAGTTTGTTGAATAATTTAGCCTTAGCTCACATGCAGACAGTTGCATTAATGCTTTACACATCTGTCAGCTCAGCTTGCCATTTGCTCTAACTCCCCATTTTGGGAGCCTCCTTGATCTAACATGTTATATTGCCTTCCTGACCTGACTCTCAGCCAGGTCTCTGTAGGCAACTAGGTGCCAACTTAGAGAAGACACAGACTGCAGACATAACACAGACCAGCTGGAGTGCCTGTCTACCTTGCAAAATGTAGCACAGATTTTTCTGAGTTAGCTCGGGGCGTGACAGAAGTATAGTCATGCTGGGGATACCAACTGTTGCATGAACAAAAGCAGGATAAAGAACTTGAGAAAATCACTGTATTAATGCATATATATGCTGTCTAGTGCCAAAGCTAACAACCAAGATGTAGATTAGATTTCTCTTTGCTGTATTGCTGAGCATAGTCTGCCTTGAGGATGAAGAAACCTCTGCACCTTGTGTTATAGGGATAAGGAAGTGAAGGGTTGAAACAAAATATAGCACTTCACAACCACATCTCTTGCTGAAATCAGAATCTGACTTCCAAAATATTATCAAAGGCAATCTTGAAAACCCCCCAGATGGTTTAGACCAAGCACTGTCAAGAACTGTCTAGTGACCTGTGACTTTTTTTTGTAGTATTACCATTTGTACACAAAATGGATATCAGTTCTTTAATCCAGAATGAGGGATGTGAATGCAACAGTAAGGCACTGGTGTATGAGACACAGTGCTACAAAGCTGTGACCCAGACACTGACGGGACAACTGCTCCACACCCAAACAGAGGTGTCTGCAAGGTGGGTACTGCATTAGTCCCTTGTGTATGTGACAAATCCCTTCTGCTGTCTCCTGTGAACAGCTGTGAGGACAAGAATACACCGAGAACTAAGTAATCACGACACTATTATTTCACTTAGCACTTAGCACCATTCTTCATTCACAGCTTTCAAAACCAGAGTGTTTTGAGGAGGGAAACTGCAAAACTGAACAAGCATCAAGACTGACTTGTTCTTTCAATGGCATGCATTGTGTTTGTGGCACCACCAAAGATCCTAGTCTGACATCAACACCCCTCTTCCTCATGGGCATGGAGCCATTTTTCCTACATCCAGCATGGGGCCAAAGAGAGGGGGAGGTAAGACAAATGAAACTGTAGCTGGCACTGTGTGCCCATGACCAATTGACTAGCTATGAATGATTTAAGTTGAAACTTTAAAGCATGGATTGGTATCACTTATTTTTCATGGTGCTTCTGGTACACTGGGTGAAAATATTTGCTTTCTACCTCTAGGAAGTAGGGCTTAGGTTCATTCTGGGAGCCAGACAATAAGCGCAGTAGAGAAGTGCAGGTTGGGGCCATCTCAGTGCCCCAGAGCCAGGTACTGCCAAACAAGTTCTCCCTCCACAAGGCAGTACAAAAGCATGAAACTCATAGAACAGCAGTCAGGAGGCAGCCACACTGTCAGACCTCCCTAAGTCCACTTATGTCACGAGAATGGCCTTCCTAAAATATAAATATGATTAACTGATTCTTGAAGACGTATGTATAATGAGATATGAAAGAGAAAGACAGCAGCAGGGCACTTAGAGAAGTATAACTCCTGTAAAATTTTAATCAATAATTAATTTCTCTGCTTAATTCATAGATGGCTACACCTAGTTATTCTGAGGCAGATTTCGGAAATATCAAGGCAGGCTTATTATTTGCCACAGGAGTAAGATATTTTTATATAAAGAAGAAGCCCAGTGCTCTGACAGGCAGTGTCTAGACTCCCCGTCAGTTGAGTGGTTGCGTGCAAGGGTTTATCTTCTGCCATGGTCCAGGCATTACATCTCTGCAGAAGCCATTCCTATTCCACTCTTGCCTACTTGACCACTGTTCCTCCTCTGGACCCTGTCCCAGGACCTCGGCCTGGTTCAGAGCTGGGAGGGCGTGAGGACAGGCTGTGTTTGACACCCACAGATGCATTACTGCGCCCACTACCCTGTAGTCTGCAAGCCCATCAGCGCTGACTGCACTGCTTACTGCCTGCCCTGAAAACTCCAGCAACTGAAGGGGGAAGGTCAGTCCGGTTATCATCTCCATGTTCCCTCTAGCACAGAACTGTTCCCTATAGTACCTTATTTATATGTGCTATGATTTGCACAGCCCACCATGACTATCAATTAGCTCCCACAACTTTCAAATTATTTTTCTGGCTTGAAAAATACCCTACCATTTTTGATGCTAAGTATGCTCTTTCATCTGTTCATTTTGTTTCCAATTGCTGTTGACTACACCTGGTAAATTTCTTCAAATAAATCCTCCATTCCACTGACATTACTTGAAAACATTCTCTTTTACTTTTCCCCCCACTTCCTTTTAATTTAGCATTTTTGCATGGTTAGATCTTTTAATCCCTCTCTATATATTAATACCACCACTTCCTTAAAAAATTTAATGGCTTTACTCTAGATTCCCATCAGTTTCTTATGATCTTTCTTCTTCTGAGTCTTGCAGACAAAACAATCAGCAGACTATGCACCATTTGCCAGCACCCGGTACAAAGGGACAAAGGGCCATCCAGTCTCTGACACATTGCTTTTGTACATAACATTGCAAATTGAACTGTTTTCTCTCCCTCTCTCTCTCTCTTTTTTTTCTTCCCTCTCTTTTTTTTGAGTGAGGAAGCTACTAGATTGCATTTCGAATTGATGTCCAAATTACTGTTCATTAATGCTTACAGGCCTTCTCTGAGTTTGTTTCTGCATGTGGCTCCTTTCCGAGGCTTGCAGGTAACACACTATGTTGTGACAGAACTTACATTCCCTTGCTCAGATGCAGTTCTTTTAGGATTTTTCTCTCTTAATAGAAATAAATAAATGTCACATTAAGCCTGTAGCAAGCCATGTGCAGTCTCAGTCAAGAAAAGCAAATTTTGCACCAAACAGCAACATTACCCAGGGCCAGAGCATCCTCTATGCTGCAAAAATCAGACTTTTAATCCAAAACTTTTTAATTCATGAAGCACATATGTACAGAATCACAGAATCATAAAATAGATAGGGATGGAAGGGATCTCTGGCGATCACCCAGTCCAACCTCCCCATCAAAGCAGGGTCATCTCCAGCAGGCTACACAGGAACGGATCCAGGCGGGTTTTGAATGTCTCCAGAGCGGGAAACCCCACAACCTCCTTGGGTAGCCTGTTTCAGTGCTCTGCCACCCTCAGTGTAAAGTTCTTCCTCAGGCTGAGGTGGAATTTCTTTTGCTGTAGTTTATGGCTATTACTCCTCGTACTATCACTGGGCACTACTGGAAAGAGTCTGGCACCATCCTCTTGGCACTCGCCTTTGAGATATTTCTATGCATTGATGAGATGCCCTCTCAGTCTTCTCTTCTCTGGACTACACAAGCCGAGGTCCCGCAGTCTCTCCCCGTAAGAGAAATGCTCCTGATCCCAAATCATCGCTGTGGTCTCCGCCGACCCTCTCCCGCAGCTCCCTGTCTCCCTGGTGCTGCGGAGCACAGAAGGCGGCCCAGCAGTGCCGGTATAAAGCACAGACGTGTCCGCACAAAGCCCATGGCGTGCCTGTAAAGCGCATTCCCAAAGCACCCCTGTGCGACCCTTGCGCCCTCCGCATCCCCGGGCCCCTGTGCTGCTGCTCCCCGGCGCCCCCTAGCGGCCGGCTGCCCCCGCCCCGCGCTCTCGAGCGGCGGCGTAGTCCCGCCCCCGGGCGCGCGGGGCGTGGCTCTGATTGGCCGCGGCGGGGCCGCCCCGCCCCC